>JAPWTK010000848.1:0-35000 GCA_029963805.1 Aromia moschata
CAACATCCCTCCAGTCTGTCGCGTATATCTCCTCTGCCCGTCGTCGTAGAAAAACGAGCGACCCACCATTCGATTCCTCGTTTAAAGACGCATCTATCCACGTGCGGCACGGCGTCTTCCGTGTCGACGGTGGTCCGTGGGAAAATCGGAAAGAGCTGTGTGTCCGCCGACTTGACACACAAGAAAATCTAAATTTTTCCTAATCAAGAGAAAGCGTTTTCGTATCTGTGGGCCAAATTTTTTTAGAAACCACGGTTTTAACATAATCCGAAGAAATAGAGCGAAAAAAAATCTAAATTTGTAGCCGACTTTTTCTCGCTCCACGGGTTCGGATTTTTTTTTTTTTTCGGTTAAACAACATGGACCAGATAGCCTGTTTATTCAGCTTCAATTTCCTTTTTGTAATTGTTTACTACGTCCATTTGTCGCGGAGATATCCGCAATTGAACGAAAAAGGACTTTGTCTTCAATCATCGATACCTCAACAACTAATATAATCGTACAGGAAATTGAAGGGCCGTTTCGGAAACTGGAATAAAAGTTCCTATAAAATCCTGTCAACATATCAAAAAAAAATCCACCTTCAATATTGACTTGAAAAAAGTTGAAAAAGTGACTTTTTCCCTTGTTTTGGCAAATCGACTGCATCAGCAAATATTGATGGGGAGGCTAGGACTTCTAGGATTTTTTACACTTCAATGTACCTCCAATAGCCCTGTAAATCTGCAGATCGATCCATCGGGCGGTTTTTCCGGGCCGATTATTCAGTTTTGAAAACAAAGGACCAAGGTTTTTATTTATTTTTTAATTTATTATTTATTCTTAAACAATCATTTTTTCTCTTTTCTCAATTTTGCGGGCATTCATTTTCAATTCATTCATTTTCTCAAATGAACTTGGTAAATTTGAAAAAATAATGTTTCTTGAATTTTTTTGTCATTTTTAGCCAATTCAAAAAAGTAGACTAATTTTTCAAGCGATTTATCCCTTTCGTACTTCGATTTTCCTTATTTTTAAATTGATTGAATTAATTAAAAGTTGATACCCCCACGTTGCATCGGATATTCATTCTACGAATATTGGTGTAATTAATTTTTTACTTTTTCTGTGAAGCTGACACGTGTGTAAATAAACAGTTTTCTCAAAACTAATCTGCTTTCTTGGTAAACGAAAAACAAACAACAGTAGTTTTCAAAACTAATATGTATATATTTTTGCAATTCTGGTAAAACTTTTTTTTAAATTTTCCAATTTTTTTTCAAATTTACCAAGTGACCGATGCAGAATTGAAAAAAAAGTGGAAAACAATTGGTTTTCCCATTTTTATGAAGATTACGCAATGTAAGAATAAAAATATTGCTCCTTTAATTTTTTTCTAAATTTTGACTAATCGGTCCAGAAAAACGGATTTACAGGGCTATGGAGTCCATTGAGGTATACAAATTCCTAAAAGTCCTAGCGTCCCCATCAATATTTTCTAAGATGCAGTCGATTTACCAAAACAAGGGAAAAAGTCACTTTTTTCAACTTTTCTCAAGTCGATATTGAGGTGGAATTTTTTTAATGTCGACAGGATTTTATAGGAAATTTCATCGACTTCGATCATTGGTTGCTGATATCTCCAGGGTTGAAGACAAAGGGTCCTTTTCGAATATCTCCGCGACAAATGGACGTAGCAAACAATTAAAAAAGGAAATTGGAGCTAAATAAAACAGGCTATCTAGTCCATATGGTAGTTTAACCGAAAAAAATGTTTCCAGGCCCGTGGAGCAGAGAAAGTAGGCTAAAAATTTTGATTTTTTTGGCGCTATTTCTTCGGATTACGCTAAAACCGTGGCTTCTAAAAAATGATGTCTAGATGATGTTCTAGATCCGAAGACTAGAGTCTTGGAGCTTCAAAACGCTTTTTTAAATTCGCGGTACGACCATTTTTGACTTAGATACAACCCGTCAAAATCGTGGAAAAACTTGGTTTTTTCGCTCCCTCTTGTGAGTATTTTAATAAATTTAGTTCCACCAAATAGGTTAATCGATAAATTTGACATTTGACATTGTGTAATATTTTTGACACTAAGGCGGCCCTAGACGGTCAATAATATTGCACAATATCTCGATTTGCGCAATATTATTAACCGTCTAGGCTTTGTATTGAAGTTTGCACAATGATTGTGCAGAAGATTGAGCAAGTTTAAATTTTATTTGCGCCATATCTATTCATTGAACCGTGTAGGGTTGTTATTGCGCAATATTGTTTAGTCAACGTTTGGTATTTGATGAAGACGTGTGTACTCCTCGACAGTATTTCCAGTTGCAAGATATCGTAGTGTAATTGATAGGCGTTGAAAAGGTGGTATAGCTTCCCTCATATTTGTATTTTTTTTCTCAATCAACGGTGTAACCAAGTCTAGTAGCTCTTGAAAGTTTGCCAAATCAATCTTACAAACTTCTTAAAATCGTTTACCTCAGTGTACGCCAAATCTCTTAGAAGATGTTCGTGAGTATATTTCTGCTTTTTTAAACCATTCTTTGGACCAACGACGTTTTCGCTTTTTGAGTTTCAAGCACCAACACGACAGCTGCAGCCAAATCTTGGTCAGATATTTCCAACAGTGCAACACTAAACACTAGGTCCTGCTTTATCGAAAATATTGACATTTGTGAGCCGTCAATTTCATTGAGCAAAAAATATTGATCGTTTGTGGAAGAGGGTCATACAATGATATTGTGCAATTCGTAATATTGTGCAATGTTATTGACCATCTAGGAGCCGCCTAATAAAACTTACAGCATGACTTTTTGCTTAATTTTCTAGCTCAATAGATAACATTTCTACAGCCATTTAAAAATGGGACAAAATAAAATGAACGCTCTGTACCCTTTATATTTAACTAGTCAATCAATACTACCCTTCCGTCTATTCTATGTATATTTTGGTATTGTCTCTTCGTTTTTTATTTTTATTTATTTAAATATTTATATTCCCTAAAAGAATATAAATACTTGATTTTCCTATATTATCGCGTCTTTAGATTTGTCGAAACTGTTAATAATTGTAAGAGGTCAATGTTTTCCGTATACTTAAGATTACCCTTTATCATTTTAAATAATGACCCTACAAAGTGCAATAGTTACAGATGCATAACGTTGCTAAACACAACCTATAAAATACTGACAACTCTCATAAGACGAAGACTTACAAAATACTCGGAAAATAAAATAGGGGAATACCAGCAAGGATTCAGGAAAACAGGTCAACCATTGACGCGATCCATGTATTAACACAAACAATGAGAAATGTTACGAACATGATTTGGAACTCACATAATTTTCATCGATTTTAAGCAGGCATTTGACAGCGTATCAAGAGTAAAATTGCTACAAGATATGAAAAAAATAGAAATACCAGCTAAGCTAATTCGGTTAACGGAAATGTCTATGAAAGGATCACGGTCTAAAATTAGAACAAATAAATTTGTTCTAATTTCTTAATTTCAGAAGAAATAAAGGTTGAAACTGGAGTAAGACAGGGGAGACGTCTTTCCACCACCCTCTTTAACATTGCATTAGACGGAGCGATAAAAGCCGCAGGAACAACAAGAACTATTGCACAATCTTCGACACAAGTAGTGGCATATGCAGATGATATAGCGTTGCTAGGGACGAGTAAGAAAGCCTTGAAAACTCCTTTCTGTTACTGGCAAAAGAGGCGAAAAAAGCGAGGTCTACAAATTCACCAAGAGAAAACTAAATACCTCATAATCACCAGAAGACAATTTACAAACGTGGAAGAAATCGAGATCGGAGAATACTGCTTTGAAAGAGTATCTGACTTTAAATACCTTGGGATAGTGATAAATAGTAACAACGACCGAAGCACTGAAATAACCCAACGCATACTAACAGGCAATAAAGCATATTGGAAGTACAATAAGATCCTGAAAGACAAGCATATTAGCCGGAAAACAAAACTTAATATATACAAAGCAGCAATTCGGCCAGTAACAACATACGGAGCTGAAACAATGTGTCTCACGGCAAAGGACAGGGACCGTTTGAGGATATTTGAGAGGAAAGTAATACGCAGAATTGCCGGTCCCAAAAGAACGACGACGGGGATTATAGAAGATTAAATAACAAGGAAATAGAGGAACTAATTGGGAAAGAGGACATCGTCAGAGTGATCAAAGCACAAAGATTAAGATGGTGGGGACATATACAAAGAAGGGAGCCGACAGTACTGATCAAGAAAAGTAAGTAATTGGACACCACCTACAAACAGGCCAAGAGGAAGGCCGAAAGAAGATGGCAAGATCAAATCATGGAAGATATTAAAACACTAAAAATCAAGGACTGGAAAACAACATGTAAGGACAAGAAAAAGTGGAGGGATATAATACAAGAAGCCAAAAGCCACAAGGACATGTAAAAGAAATGACACCAAGAAGCCAAGCGGAGTGACTCACCGCAACAAACGAGTCAAAGAGCTCTCCGGAGCGCCTACCATTCCAATCGGAATGAACAGGCATATATATACTTTTTTTTTTTTTTTTTTTTTTTTTTTTTTTTTTTTTTACACATACCTCCGGTCAGGGCCACCGCGGGCTCCGACAACACCGCAGCAACCGAGCCGGACATCCTAGTTATTAACCACAGCTACTCCTCCCCACCGGTCGGTAAGTAGCTGCAGGTTCCAAAATCGTGTGCCCTAAGTAGACGCAATGACCCCAAGATGACTGCTTTCTGCATTCGGCATAACAGAAACTCCGTAGAGATCCTGCAAGCCGGAATTATCTTTAACTCTGAAAGCAGCTTAGAGCGAACTCCTCCAAGAACACCGATGATGAGGACAACTAGCATGACTTTGTGGCCTGGGTAAAGCGTGCGGAGCTCGAACAGGAGATCTTGATATTTTGTCCGTTTTCCTCCTCTTTCAAGACTATATTATGCTCTGCTGGAGCAGAAAACTCGATAACATACATAGTCTTGATCTGCTTATCGAGGAGGACTATGTCAGGCCTATTAGCGTGTATTGGCCTGACGGTTGGGAGACACATAATTCCAAAGATTTGGCATCTTTCGTTCCCAACAACGGACTCTATATCTCCTGGCAAGTAAGGCGGCACTGGCTCCTGGTCTATCTCGTACGAGTGCCGAAGATGATAATAAAGCACTCGTAACGCCGCGTTATGTCGGTGGGTGTACGCCGAGACCGCTTTTATCGGACAAGCCGACAAAAGATGTGTCAGGGTCTCGGGCGCTTTGCGACAGGTCCTACAGTTGGTATTTGGGACCTGCACACCCATCACACGGCTACGATAAACCAGAGTATTAATTACGCCATCTTGACACGCCGAAATGAATCCCTCGGTCTCCGATGTGAGCCCTGCTGACCTGAGATATCGGAAGGTCAGCTTTGTTGACAGATCTAGCGCATCGATATTCCTATAAAAACCACCATGCACTGGTCTGCCAACATGCTGCTCAAACAGAACTCTCTGTTCGGCAGCTTTCATTTGGGCTCCTAGACGATTCGGTTGTAACTCGGTAATCAACTCAACGTTGACACCTCGTCGACCTCCTCGTCTAATTTCAAACTCGAGACCAAGTTTTTCAGCGGTTGTGCCCGCCGCCTTCAGTATAAATTCCCCCGCTCCCGCTAGTTCGTGATCTTTCACTAGACACAGGAGGGGGTCCGAACTCCTTAGAATCTTATACGCCAAACCCAAAACCACTTTACCATGCATACTCTCCGGGCTTAGAAGTCCCTACCCCCTCGATGACGTGAGAGGTATATTCGGGGAACGGACGATCTAGGGTGTAATCCCCGATGCATATGCATCATCTTCCGGGTGTCCCTGTCTAATTGTCGCAGTTCGCCGACTGTCCATTTCACAACTCCGAAGGAGTAGCTCAGGACCGGTACAGCAAGCATATTTGTTGCAGACACCTTGTTTTGCCCGGAGAGTTGGGAAGACCAAATCTTCCGGACAAGGTGTCTGTACTTGCCGCGGAGAGCCTCTTTCACCTGGGCGGCGTCATGAGTACGCTGTTGTTCAACCCCCAGGTATCGATAAGTCTCTCCAACGTCAAGATGTCTAATGACGTTTCCGTCGGCAATTTGCATATCCTCAGGTAAACCCGGTAATCGTCCTCTTCTGAGATGGAGCACTGCGCATTTGTCCAATCCCAATTCCATGCCCACATCCCGTGTGTACTCGTCTACCACTCTTAGAGACTGGCGGAGGTCTCTCTCCCCGGAGGCGTATAGTTTGAGATCATCCATATACAATAAATGGCTGATCTCATGCCCCCGATTTCTCGGTGGTCCACACATATACCCACGAGTATGCCGCAGGGCAATGGTAAGCGGCAGCATTGAGATGCAAAATAGGAGAGGACTCAAGGAATCTCCCTGAAATACGCCCCTCCTAAACGTTACGGTTCAGTTATGACCCGCTGCATACCCGATGTAATGGTAAAGCGAGTTTTCCAAACCGGCAATAGGTTTTCTATGCATCTCACTAGTGGGGTAGGCACCGCAAGGCTTTTTCAGCAAGTACACCAAAAGCTGATGTGATGTTGAGTCAAAAGCCTTACGGTAATCAATCCAAGCCATGGAGAGGTTGCGTTTATATTGGATTGAGTCTTGGGTGACAGCTTAGTCTATCACCAGGTTCTCCCTACAACCCTCTACGTTTCTTCTTCCCCCACGCTGTTCACTTATTTCTTGCAACACCGGCATAGTCGCCCCCCCTCACCCTGACATACAAGATACGTGTAAATATCTTATAGCAGGTATTGAGGCAGGTAATCGGCCGGTAGTTGCGGGGATCGGACAAATCTCCCTTTTTGGGGAGAAGCACAGTGCGTCCTTCGACAATCCAACTTGGAATTTGCTGCCCTTCATTTAGCCAAGAATTGTAAATTCTGGCTAGGCGGCGATGGGTGGATGGAAACTTTTTCCACCACCAGATATTAATGCCGTCTGGGCCTGGGGCAGCAAAATTTTTGGTACCGACCAGAGCTTGTCGGACCTCTTCCTCTTGGATTGCCTCGCACACTTCGATTTGCGGTGGTTGATGCCTCCTACAAAAGGCTTCGAAGTGTACTAGTGCTGGAGTGTCTTGGCGAAGTGGACGCGTAGCGTTATAGACTCCCTTCCAGAAGTTTTCGACCTCTTCTGCAGTCGGCGGGTTGTCAACATTAGGCGGTGGGTCCTCAAATAGTCGAGACGGGCTCTCCCGAAATAGAGTATTAACTTTAAATCTCTCGATCCGTCTCACGAGGTTTCTCCTCACCGCACCCAGCATCCGGATGCGGTCCCACACAGTGCTGCTTGATGGTCTGCAGCACCGGTGGACTAGTGTGTGATGGTGTCGCCGTAATGACGCGGCAATACGCCTGATCTTAGGCGTAAATGCTCTGCCGCCAGCCAAAAAATCCATCACACTTTGAATCCGGGAAGCTGTTTGCCTTGCCGACTGAATTTTGGCCTCAACTTGTTGTAGTCGCCGCTTATTTCTTCCCATCCATTCAGGAGACCTCTCACTTCGCCCTTCCGGTAGAGTCGCTTCGCGGCGCTGTAGACGGCCTCATTCAGTTGCCAGAGGTCTGCATCTTCCGGAAGTTCATCGTCTATTAGTGCGTCCACTTCAGCTAACTCTTGTGGTTTCATAGGGATCTTGATGTTGATACGATCTCTACGTGTCCTCAAGTTAATCTCGGTATTCTGAAGCAGGCTTAATCTTCCAGACCGGTTTCGCCTCGGTGATGGTAAAGGCTCTTCCCGGTCTACCTCCTGATGTTGGTTCGCTCTTATATAACCGATTCTTCGTAGGTAGGACACTTGATTTCTCAGGCTCTGTTGAAAAAGCATGGTGTTCCGGATGTACAATGCACCATTGTGCATGCAACCGTACCATGTATCCCCTACGATTCGGTTCGCTGCGATCATAGCAGATCGAAGGTCATCTCGTAGTCTGTCAGTCCACCTAAAGCGTCCATATTCACGGCCAGGTTCGTCAACGTCGGGACCGTCCGGTAAGGCTCCTCCCACCTGTCCCTGTCCCTCATCCGATGAGGGTTCAATGTCGGGAGCCAATCTTTCGTGGTCTGTAACGAAAGTCTTGCATCTGTTGGGTCGTTAGCCCAACAGAGCACAGCACTGGTATTAAGGGGTTACCAGGCTGATTCAGACCCCATGTTTTTTCTCGAGGTTGTCTCCTCTACGCTCGGGAATGTGGTGTCGCTACTCACCAATGAGCAAATCGAGATCTGCACACCCTGCACATATATATATATATATGATATATATGTATATATATATATATATATATATATATATATATTTTAAATAATAATCAACTCTGTAATAAATAACCATCTCATATCAAAATTTTTTAGTTTTTTGTTGAAAAATTAGTCGATATATTTCCATATAAGTATATTATACATATCGTTAATTCGGAGAAAACTGTTGCATATCAAAGTCGTCTTTTTATAGGAGAAACATTTTCATATCTTTTAGTGGAATCTAAAACATTCTTGATCGTAGGTGTATTTTGTTAGTTAAGTTGACAGATTCTTTTCACAAAAAGAATACATGTATAGAGAATACATTTATTTATTTATTTTAAGAATACATTTTGAACTAAAAGTTAAATTTTGTTTGAGAATTGTAATTATTATTATTTATTTCTAACTTCGTATGAAGGCACTAGATTACAGTTTTTAGGTTTACTCAATGTTTAGTTTGGTCATTTTAATTAAATAGATTATACAAAAATGGACAAAGTGCAAAAAAGCAGATGTAAGCATTTTGAAGTACATTAGAATTGGTTTTGTACATAATAGATACGTAATTTTGTCTTTGAGATGTTAAAAAGTGAAAATTAATGTAATTGTTAATTATTATAGTCGACCATAAAATCAGTGTAAAGACGAACATTTTAAATGTTAAACCTTAACTTTAGCGAAATCCAAATGTAACTTTCTCACAAACTCTCACTGCTTATCTCGTGGCAAAATGAAATATACGAAATTCTTTAGAATATTCTGGAAAATTGCATGAATGAATGAATGAAAAGTGGGCGGGAAAACCCATGCACTTAGGCCGCCTGACGGGCCCATTGTGCACCCACATTCCATGAGTGTTCACCCAGGTATGCCGACCTCTCTAGCAAAGGCGCATATTTTCCTGGGGGTGAATACTCTTAACATCCTCTGGGTTCAGAACACAGCTCCCAAAGCCATTCTCTGACCCTTGCAATTGCAGGGCATTCTGTGAGGATGTGAGATGCAGTCTCTTCATCCTCCATGCACCATCCACATTCAGGATCATCTATGACCCTTATCATATGGAGGTGCCTTTTAAGGTGACAGTGGCCTGTAGGGAGTCCTGTCACCGTTCTAATATCTCTTCGGTTCATACCTAGGAGACTGAGTTAATTTGAGCGAAAGGTCCAATAATATGGGTCTTCGCCTGCCTCATACCCAGGGCTTCTTGCCATGACTTTTCGAACTCCTTATTTAGGAGCTCTTTCATGGTTGAAACCCCCATTGAATAGGGGACCCCTAATATACATAGGTTCAGGTACTATGGGGTACCCTATTGATCCTACTCTGGCCAGTGAGAAAATTGCATATATCACATTTTACCTTGCTGTCATCTTTTGGTCAAAACTCGAGATTTACATGTCACTTATTGTTTTTTTTTTAGAAAGTAGACATCTTCTTTAAAGGTAATATGAACGATTTTTTTCCCGAACGAGCGATATATTTTTATAATCTTAAGTTCATATAAAGTCACATATTAATTAGCAAATTGGTAATACCACTAGGAGTAAATTTGTCATTATTGTCTGGAAAAAAATTGAAATGGTTATTTTGTCATATTGTTATCTCCTGAAACCGAATGCATCGTCATTAACCTGGCGTTTCCCAGTTTTCTGGAAATATGATCAAATCTACGAACATCTCGTATTTTCTTTAAATTGACTGAACTGTATTTGCTTCAATTTTATTTAGCCGACGACATATTTTCAGCACTTGAAACAAAAAAAGATACTTTAATGTCTTTAGCTCCACTAAATCCGAATCCATATTCAAGATTTGACTAGAACGTCTGACTTGTCCAGAGATATGGAATAACTGCTGAAATCATATAACCCAACGCATACTAACAGGCAATAAAGCATATTGGAAGTACAATAAGATCCTGAAAGACAAGCATATTAGCCGGAAAACAAAACTTAATATATACAAAGCAGCAATTCGGCCAGTAACAACATACGGAGCTGAAACAATGTGTCTCACGGCAAAGGACAGGGACCGTTTGGGGATATTTGAGAGGAAAGTAATACGCAGAATTGCCGGTCCCCAAAAGAACAGACGACGGGGATTATAGAAGATTAAATAACAAGGAAATAGAGGAACTAATTGGGAAAGAGGACATCGTCAAGTGATCAAAGCACAAAGATTAAGATGGTGGGGACATATACAAAGAAGGGAGCCGACAGTACTGATCAGAAAAGTAAGTAATTTGGACACCACCTACAAACAGGCCAAGAGGAAGGCCGAAAGAAAGATGGCAAGATCAAATCATGGGAAGATATTAAAACACTAAAAATCAAGGACTGGAAAACAACATGTAAGGACAAGAAAAGTGGAGGGATATAATACAAGAAGCCAAAAGCCACAAGGACATGTAAAAGAAATGACACCAAGAAGCCAAGCGGAGTGACTCACCGCAACAAACGAGTCAAAGAGCTCTACGGAGCGCCTACCATTCCAATCGGAATGAACAGGCATATATATATATATATATATATATATATATATATATATATATTTTAAATAATAATCAACTCTGTAATAAATAACCATCTCATATCAAAATTTTTAGTTTTTTTGTTGAAAAATTAGTCGATATATTTCCATATAAGTATATTATACATATCGTTAATTCGGAGAAAACTGTTGCATATCAAAAGTCGTCTTTTTATAGGAGAAACATTTTCATATCTTTTAGTGGAATCTAAAACATTCTTGATCGTAGGTGTATTTTGTTAGTTAAGTTGACAGATTCTTTTCACAAAAAGAATACATGTATAGAGAATACATTTATTTATTTATTTTAAGAATACATTTTGAACTAAAAGTTAAATTTTGTTTGAGAATTGTAATTATTATTATTTATTTCTAACTTCGTATGAAGGCACTAGATTACAGTTTTTAGGTTTACTCAATGTTTAGTTTGGTCATTTTAATTAAATAGATTATACAAAAATGGACAAAGTGCAAAAAGCAGATGTAAGCATTTTGAAGTACATTAGAATTGGTTTTGTACATAATAGATACGTAATTTTGTCTTTGAGATGTTAAAAAGTGAAAATTAATGTAATTGTTAATTATTATAGTCGACCATAAAATCAGTGTAAAGACGAACATTTTAAATGTTAAACCTTAACTTTAGCGAAATCCAAATGTAACTTTCTCACAAACTCTCACTGCTTATCTCGTGGCAAAATGAAATATACGAAATTCTTTAGAATATTCTGAGAAAATTGCATGAATGAATGAATGAGAAAAGTGGGCGGAAAACCCATGCACTTAGGCCGCCTGACGGGCCCATTGTGCACCCACATTCCATGAGTGTTCACCCAGGTATGCCGACCTCTCTAGCAAAGGCGCATATTTTCCTGGGGTGAATACTCTTAACATCCTCTGGGTTCAGAACACAGCTCCCAAAGCCATTCTCTGACCCTTGCAATTGCAGGGCATTCTGTGAGGATGTGAGATGCAGTCTCTTCATCCTCCATGCACCATCCACATTCAGGATCATCTATGACCCTTATCATATGGAGGTGCCTTTTAAGGTGACAGTGGCCTGTAGGGAGTCCTGTCACCGTTCTAATATCTCTTCGGTTCATACCTAGGAGACTGAGTTAATTTGAGCGAAGGTCCAATAATATGGGTCTTCGCCTGCCTCATACCCGGGGCTTCTTGCCATGACTTTTCGAACTCCTTATTTAGGAGCTCTTTCATGGTTGAAACCCCCATTGAATAGGGGACCCCTAATATACATAGGTTCAGGTACTATAGGGTACCCTATTGATCCTACTCTGGCCAGTGAGAAAATTGCATATATCACATTTTACCTTGCTGTCATCTTTTGGTCAAAACTCGAGATTTACATGTCACTTATTGTTTTTTTTTTTTAGAAAGTAGACATCTTCTTTAAAGGTAATATGAACGATTTTTTTCCCGAACGAGCGATATATTTTTATAATCTTAAGTTCATATAAAGTCACATATTAATTAGCAAATTGGTAATACCACTAGGAGTAAATTTGTCATTATTGTCTGGAAAAAAATTGAAATGGTTATTTTGTCATATTGTTATCTCCTGAAACCGAATGCATCGTCATTAACCTGGCGTTTCCCAGTTTTCTGGAAATATGATCAAATCTACGAACATCTCGTATTTTCTTTAAATTGACTGAACTGTATTTGCTTCAATTTTATTTAGCCGACGACATATTTTCAGCACTTGAAACAAAAAAGATACTTTAATGTCTTTAGCTCCACTAAATCCGAATCCATATTCAAGATTTGACTAGAACGTCTGACTTGTCCAGAGATATGGAATAACTGCTGAAATCAGTAAAAATCGCCTAATTTTGTCGGCCATACTACTCCATTGAACTCATTTCTTCACTACATGAATATTAAATGTTGAGCTTACTTGAGAATTGGAAATTCTAGATATACCTACGGCAAAATATAAGGTGGTCAAAATATAAGACAAACTCAAAAACGTTCTCCTTTAATAAGTCGCTCTTCGGGCTTGCCCTCTAGTATATTGAAATGGGAGTAGTCATAGGTCTGGTTAAACCAATTTTCCTTCCCGAAGCACACTCTGGCAGTAAGTCCATGAAGTGGGAATTTTTTCCTGTTTCATCATCATCTTTCACCATTAAAAGTTATGAATCCGCAATAAAACATACCTTCAACTTATAAGTGAATAAGAGATAACAAAATTTGGGAGCGGCCTTGGCACACATTTAATTACTCGTATCATTTATATTAAAACTAAATTAAATAAGTCGGTATAGTAGGTACTTTCATGTTCCACTGTCGAATTCAGTTTTATGGATATATAAGATAGTTAATTGCCTCCGAGAAAACAAAACGGGGCAAACTTAGATCCACCGCGAGTGCTGTCCAATTTAAATAAATAATTTGTTATGCTTAGTTATTAAATTTGTACTTGGTTTAATTAGTTTGTTCGCTGCAGTTCGTCCCTTAAGTTAGCAAATACACGGAGACGTTGTAGGAATAGCTGTAATAACAATTCACACCCCAGTTGTAGTTCGCAAAGTCCTCCATGTCCTCATTTCTTTTGGCTTGATAATCCAGAATATTGTAACCAATATTCCTGCGATATTCAGCTTGTTTTAATTAATAGGTTCATTCTTAATTAGATTTGTTCCAACATGTATTGGAATCAGCTCAGAACCGTACAATGTGCGTAAATTGAAATTGAACATATATATAGAACTGATTCCGGTATTAGATCAGATAGGGTTCCAACACCAACCGAATTAATTCCGAAGTGATTCGAGAACGGTGAAATTAATTCTTCGTTCGAAGATGGAACTGCAAGGGACTACTTTGTAACACATGCGTAGTAACAACGCCTTCGAAGTAATAAAACTTGAGCATGGGTTTGATAGAATATATAATAATCTCATAAATATTACGCTTTGGTGTACAATTATTTGGTTATATGTGATTCTAATTTATTTATGTTTTATGTATTTAAAATGAGTGATCAAAATGTCTACGATTGTTTATTTGTCAAGCGAATCAAGTAAATGGAGACTTGATTCGCTATGGACTACCAACATTATTCTAGGGTCCAACAGAACTAAATTGTTGACCTAAATTACTTCAATTTAGACATCAACCTAGATTGATATGATTGAAGACAAAACGCAAAATAATGTTTACTATCATAATCATAAAATATTTAAATAAACTATTAATCGTTTAATAAAGTAGATTGCATTGTTTCTAAAAACCGCGACTTATTTTCGCGTGAAATCGAACGTCTGCCGAGCAAATGGAAATCAGTTATCGAAGTAGAGGGTGAATATGCTCCAGAATAATAATTTAAACATTGTTTTTGTTAAACTTGTGTGTTTTTTTTATAATAAATATGG
Source organism: Aromia moschata (assembly GCA_029963805.1). Taxonomy (NCBI): domain Eukaryota; kingdom Metazoa; phylum Arthropoda; class Insecta; order Coleoptera; family Cerambycidae; genus Aromia; species Aromia moschata. The sequence continues at coordinate 14,226 of JAPWTK010000848.1, forward strand.
TTTAAAAACCGGCAGATAATTATGAATTGACCAATAGATAAAGGAACTTCCATAGGTGATAAAGTAAAATAAAGTAAAATTATAGTGTAAAACAGAATAATTAAGGCAAAATTCCTAGCAAGTACTACTATAAAAAATTTATTTGGGTATTAAATATGAGCAGAATAGAAAACTAAAATTATATCTATGAAATTAAAGGGATCCTCTACCAAAATGGGTTAAAAAAAAACACATTTTTTTCTTATCTTTTTCTAATGTTTATGGTTTAGACTCAGACAATGTTCCCCTAAATGTTTTTTTTTAATTCAAATGTTTTTAAAAGGTACAAAGCCAAAAAGAAGATCGTAACGTATAGCGTAAGGGCAACTACGCAACGAAGAGGATCAGGATTGAATAGAGAGGAGTAATGTAGCTCAATCTTTTAAGTTGAGCTAATCTTTTTAAGAGAGATGATCATGGCCCTGGCATAGCAGATTAGTCGTAAACAATCGGATAATTGTTCTCAAGAATCCGGGTTCCAGACTTTAAACATTTTTTTTCTCAAAACTTCATTGTTCAGACTGGTTGACAGAACGTCTCAAAAACTATTGAACCGATTTTACTCAGATTTCGATGGCGTGTTCAGTGATGGCACACACTTATCCCATGGCTGTAAATGTTTACAGCCATGGGATAAGTGATATCTTGCATAGTTTTTTTGTCAAGTTGAAAAATATTTTTTTTTTTAATTCCAGATAAATAGAACAGCACCTTACTTTTCACATGGGTCTCTTTTGAGAGCTGAAGACTTGACTCCATTCAATATTTTTACTTGAAGATATTATGGAAGATTGTTGAAATGTTAGTAAACACATTGTGAACATTTTCATGGTTCGTCAAAAAAAAAAATTGCGAAAAAAGAAAACGGTTATAGTAGACGACCCTCTTAAAACTATCCTCAAAAATGTTATCTAATTTAGTAGTTCAATCGCCACTATTATAAACAAGACCAGTTTTTAAAAAAATCGACTTGCTCGGAGCTGAACACGCAAATATCTCTATAACGGTCTCTCGGAGCGACATTTAAATGGTATACCTTTTCTATCAATAATTTACGGAAAAATCGCTATTTTCAATAAAAACAAATATTCTACAATACTGCAGAAAGCTCCCTCTATTCACCAAATTTTGTGAAAAAAAAATATTTTTTACGGAAATCGAAAACAAAATTATAACTTTGACCCCTATACCTTGGTAACCAATAACTTTTGGACTGAGGTAAGTTTGGTTAAATCGCAATATTTTCATTTATAGTTCAATAGATAAAAGCACTCCACCTTGCATTAATTAGGGCAGAAGATTTTTTTTACTAGGACTGTTTGGTATAAGGTGGGAGTGTGAAACCTTATCCACCAAATCCACCAAAGTGTGTATATTCAATAGCATACCCTGACAAGTACAAGTATGACCCTAACTACATTATTTTGCTCACGCCTTCTCCGGTTGTGACACGTCATTCCCTTTTGGACATGGCAAGACAACTATGTGTCCTCCTTTACTCTTGCCATGTCCAAAAGTGACTGACGTTGTCTCACAACCGGAGAAGGCGTGAGAAAAAGGATGTAATCAGGGTCATCAAGAAGGTGCCAGATTTACCACTCTTTCGTGGTTTCAGCATGTGTACGTTCGTTTTGGTTGGACTAGAAATCCCAGTTGACACAAAAACGTCAACCTCTCAAGGACACCTGCCTCCCAACAACGCGTTCGGCAATAATTGGTAACCACTTCTCACCTTATACCAGACAGTCCTAGAAAAACATATTCTGCCCTAATCAATGCAAGCTGAACCCTTCTGACGCTACGCATCAACTGGGCTTATTATACACCGTGTCCCATTTTAATCTTTCCATCTCAATATTTCGTCGGGGAAACCCCAAATCGAAATATGACCTTTACAAAAGTTGTAGGGTTTGAAGGGGGCCATCGTTTGCTGACCTCAAATTTGACCTTGACGATGTCCTTCAAGGTTATTTGAAGGTCAAATCGATGTTTTAAATGGGAACCCCTATTTTTGACAACGGATTCAGAAAGAGCACAAAAATTTACGTAGGAATATGCTCTTGCGTTTGTTTGCGCATACTTTGTTTACAATAGTTGCAAACGGATTCCATGAACCAGCTCGATCTCCAAGTACATGCAAAACATCGTTCGGTCAAAAACACACAATTTTGACTTACCGTTGCTATTGATGTCTGTATATAGCAATCAGTCTGTCTCTTTTTCTTTTTTTAGAATAACTAATAAAACTAAAAAAAAGAGAGAAACGCGGCAGTCGGTCTCTCTCTCTCTTTTTCTTTTATTTAAAAGTTTGCAGTTTTGGAGATGAGAGTTGGAAACACAGACCTCCAACCTGCCTGGTTTCAATTTGGTTTGACATTGACTTTCAAGGTCAAAGTCAATGTCAAACTAAAAGTCATAATTTAATGTCTTCTTATGAAACCAACGATTTCTATGAGTTTTTACCTTTAAATTTCGGGTTATTTCGATTTTGACTTTGAAATGACCGCTACAGGTCAAAAAAATACCCCAAGAGCATTTTCCTATGTAACATTTTGTGCTCTTTCTGAATCTCTTGTCAAAAATAGGGGTTCCTATTTAAAAAATCGATTTGACCTTGAAGGACATCGTCAAGGTCAAATTTGAGGTCCCCAAACGATGGCCCGCTTCCAAACCCTACAACTTTTGTAAAGGTCATTTTTCGATTTGGGGCTTCCCCAACGAAATATTGAGGTGGAAAAATTAAAATGGGATACGGTGTATATCATACATTTATGTACATATATTTACCGAATAAAATGTTTTGTTCCCTGTCGGTTTTGTTTCACTGCCAAATAAGCCGGCTAATCGTGGCCACCATCATCGATACTTCGACGGATATTGATAGCCGAAGAGAGGAGCTTCGATAAGTGGTCACGGAGAGGAGATTATTAATTAGTATCGGGAGGATATGCCTTTGTGTTGTCGGGCCCAAATCGAATTACATCAGGGAGCGGTGTCGACACGGATTGAGGACACAGAAATACGGCTTTTTGCCGAACGATCGCCGAGGAAAATCTGTGACTAATGGCATTCGCTATTTCTTCATGTAGGGGGGTCCGATTTTTTTGCAATTTAATTTTGTCGACATCTATCATGTCCGAAAATGGAACTCTCCTACTTTATCGGCGTTCGTGGTGGAACTATCGATCTTAATAATTTAAAAAATGACGGGCGCTGGCAATTTTCTCAATAGGGTTTTCTAAGGAATCAATAGCTCCACTTTCAGGAGTTTGCGTATGATTTGTGTTATCTATTAATGTTTAATCTACAATTATTTGAATGTAATGTAAAATGTTTTTATGAAAATTGCACTACTTCAGTAAAATAAAAGCAATTTCATACTTTGTTATTGGCGAAACAAAATTGTAGTATTTTGAAATCGCACTTAATTACTGAAAACTCTGATATATTTTAATCGAAAATATGTCACTTTTTCGGCTTTGATTTTGCTAGGTATAAAATTGAGAAACCTGTAATATGTAGATATCGTCACCGGGCTGAGAATATCTCCAATGTGATTAAATGAAAATTTTAGAGGAGACAAATAAAACTGCTTGCAGTTGTAAATAAATTGATATACATATCTCGTAAATACCTTGGTGTAGTGAAGTATGACTTATACCCTTTCACCTTTTTAAGTGTAGTTTAACGTATACCTTTTCTTTTACAATTGCTTTTATGCAGTTTTATTTGTCTCCTCTAAAATTTACATTTTGTCACATTGGAGATATTCTCAACTCAGCGACGATATGGTGTATTCTGTTCAGTGTATTCTTTATTTGAACCATGTACCAATGGTTCAGTGTATTCTTTATTTGATGTTATACAGGGTGCCCTAGGTTTTTTAATCAGGACTTTGTTGTTTTACGGGAAAAAAATAATAATTTAAAAAAGAACAGACAATATGTTGCGAGTACATTTCTCACGTGGCACATATAATATAATAACATATAAAAACATTTAAGAAATTGTATATCACATTCACACATTTGATAGAACAAACAAACAAATACATGCTCCTATAATATTAAAATAGGTTATGCAAAATTATTCTCCGACAAGTATTCATTTATTGTGTAAAATTCCTTGCTAGTCAGATATTTTTTAATTCCCGCTTGAATAATTATTTAATTACTCCGAAGGGTAACCCCTTCCTCCCCGTCCTCTCAGGGATCTGTGCAGGAAGGAGTGGCTATTATTATTATTTGCCATGGCGCACTGGGAGCGAATTAAGATTATTTTGGTAACGCATTTGCTTTACAGTTTAGGGCATTCACAGAAAGATTAAAAATTGTTCTAATGATTCTTTTTGTGAAACGAAAGTTTTGTTGGAGTCCACAAAATGGTACCAAAACATTATTCCATACCGAATTATTGATTGTATTGAATTGCCTATAGTGTTAGTGTATTATGAGGGATTTTTCTATAACCGTTTTTATATAGCTAAAAATAAAGCATTCCAAAATAAGGGTCACTTATCAATATGCCGAATTTCCTAAGTTACATATCATAAAAAAATCTGTTCTGATTTTATATCGGCACGTACTTTATTTTGTCAAGCACAGCGGATACAATGACTAATACTAGCAATATATTTGAAACAACTTGTGGAAAAAAATGTTCCTCAATTTTAGCTCGCATTTTCGTCCTCTTGTCACAACTGTTTTCCTGACGAATATCTATTCATTTTGCATCACCCTAGTAATAAGGAAACATGATGGTTCTTACCTCGAAAATCTGGATATTTATCTAAGTAATGCTGTGATATTAACTACTCGCATTAGCTGCTCCTTTTAATCAGTTCATTTCATCTCCAAGATAAAACGAATAATAAAAGTGAATGAATACAAACTATGTACATATACACATGTAGTTTGAGGGAATTGCATTGCACTGTCCGTGGCAAGTGGTTAAATAATGTCTATTTTATTCCTGAAGTTGAAAATAATTTCTATATAATATCTAATATATATCTATATTGAGCTCATTGAAATATTAGAATGGTGACAGTCTTATAGGGACCGTACACGATCAATAATACTGTCAATATTTAAAAATAATGACTGTTTTACTGAACGGGTAATGCAAATTACGGATGGAATGATTGTTGGATCCGGATATTTTGATATTCACGCATCAGTATTAATGAAGAAACGGGATACTGTCCCTGAAAATGAGTACCTTTAAAACGCTTTTAAAGCGCTTAACTTTTTGAAACGCTTCCAGAATTATGGAATAATCAAAGCCCGCACTATATGAATAAAACTAAAAGAAATGTGGCACTTGATAAATTATTATTTATTTATCGTAAATTAAAACCCGAAGCCACATGTGCAGATGTCCGCAAAAAAATTAATACAGTCAGGTCGAACTATAGACAAAAATTAAAAAGAGTTATTTCGTCTAAAAGGTCCGGATGTGCTCTGTACATACTTACCTAAGTAGCTGTGTAAGATTTCTCTAAATATAACACAATGCTCTCATAATAGTCATCTGGCACGTACACCTTTCAAATATTTGTTTTTTTAATGGATTAAAAAACAAGAAAGGGTACACCATTTGCAATAATTTGTTAAAGATTTCTTCATTCATACGGAAATAGTTTTTAAAGTCATCGTCTTAATTCTTAGTTCTTAAAGTCATCTTTAACAACATAATATGCGAATATTTTTCACGTTTTTTCAGCCACTCTCATCCACACACGACGCTTAATACGACGTTTCATTGTCATCGCTAAAATTACAGCTAAGCAGACTTTCTTTCTCGCGTTCATTTTTAGATATACAGTTTGGGTAAAGCCGACATCGGCCAGTTGTGAAAAAGGACAAATGCTACACTTCTCGTTCTAACAACAAGCACAGGTGGTGAGTGGTGAGGCCGGTCTTCCTACATACATATATGTTTTGTGCCGGTCTTATTCCCTCACTACTTTCGATGCGATTGCGATTACTGCGATTGCTTCTTATCTGTCGTCTCACTTCTGTTTGTCTTTTTTCATGACTGGCCGATGTCGGCTTTACACACACGGTATATGCCGAGAATACGGGTATACATATGTATAAAGCACTGTAGACTCAGTTGCCTGTTAGATTGATACTGAGGTAAAATATTGACAGTAATACTGTTCATGTAAGGTTCAAAATAAGTGACTTGAATATTGATGAAATACTGACATTATTTATTGAAATGCAATAGTGACAGTATTATTGATCGTGTACGGTCCCTTTATTAATGAAGAGAAGGGATACTGTCAATATTACTGATCGTGTAGCATGTCGTGTAGGGCGTGCATGTCAGTACATGTTTAGCATTTGCATGCGTCTGTACAGGTTTCTAGTGAAAATGAGCGACGCCGACGGTGGAAACTTCCTAGACGGTGAAGATGAGGAGGAAACTATAAATGAAATCGAAGTCACAGGTAACGAAGGTACAAAAATGAGTACCTTCGTAACTTTATAGAAACTTATGAAACACTTCCAGAATTATGGAATAATCAAAGCCCGCACTATATGAATAAAACTAAAAGAAATGTGGCACTATTATTTATTTATTTATCGTAAACTAGCGACCCGCCCCGGCTTCGCACGGAAATATAAAAAATGGTTATTGTGGGTTATCCCCAAGAGATAGACATATACCATCGTGGACTTTTTTTGTAGACCTTTTTAAGGTGTACAATACTGTAGTACAATATTTTGATCTATCTCGTCGGGTTCAGCCAGCGTTTGCAATGTAAGCGCAAAAAATGTGTTTATTTACGACATCACATTAGAAACCTCTAAAATTATCAGTGTTTCTCTACTATATTATGCATGTATTATATATATAAACCTTCCTCTTGAATCACTCTATCTATTAAAAAAAAACGCATCAAAATCCGTTGCGTAGTTTTAAAGATCTAAGCATACATAGGTAGGGACAGACAGCGGGAAGCGACTTTGTTTTATACTATGTAATAATAATGATTAAAACCCGAAGTCACACGTGCAGATGTCCGCAAAAAAATTAATACACTCGTCTAAAAGGTCCGGATGTGCGGCAATGAGGACGTGTATCAGCCAAAGTCATGGGTGTTTTATGCTTTAAGGTTTTTACATAACTGTGAGCAACCCGTCAATGCAAATATTCAATTAAAATCCAATTTCAAAATTCAATTTCAGCCACACACGACGCTTAACACGACGTTTCATTGCCATTGCTAAAACTATAGCTAAGCAGGTTTTCTTTCTCGCGTCCATTTTTAGATATGCCTGTATGTATGTGTATAAAGCACTGTACACTCAGTTGTGACAGTAATACTGTTCATGTAACTTGACTTGAATTTCAAGGGCGTAGCCAGGGGGGCGATCGCCCCCCCCAAGGGGTCAAGTAAAAACCAAAATACTTTGGGGATTGCGGTTGCCGTTGCCTCCAGTGACCTTTTTTTTTTGGCTTTTTTGTTTAATCTGCAGCGATCGCCCCCCCCCCCCCCCCAAAGAAAAATACTGGCTACGCCCTTGTTGAATATTGATGAGATACTGACATTATTTATTGAAGTGCAATAGTGACAGTGTTACTGATCGTGTATGACCCCTTTTACATAAAAAGATAAACAGCAAAATGGGTAGTACGAGATAAACTGATAAGGATCCGGAACTGTGTGCGGCAACTATAAAACTATGAGAATTAAAGTATCAACCGTATCTTTTAAGCGCCTTATATATGCGCGTGTATTTTTTTCCCGTGCCACTGACTGATCCTGCCAAGACGCCAGGAGCCGCGTATGCGCAGTACGCCATCCCCATTGGCGTCGTCGCGGGAATGCGGGATAGTCATATAGAGTTTTACATGCGGTCATGCAAACATTCCGAAGCCTACTGATAAGTAACAATAAATAAAACAAACCTCATTTTTTTTAATACTTAATTCTTATTAAAACATTCCTATTTAATCAGCGGATTTATGTTGGCATTAATAGATGTGTGTAAATATGGTATGTAAATTGATGGTAAATGAAATTGTTTATTTATATTTTTTTTCTTGTTTCAGGTAAGTGGAACGGAAAAAAATAATATATCTAATGTAAGTATGTAGTCTACTCGCATGCATATTAGATCGCCTTCAAACTTTAAGTGTTATAACGACTGCACCACATTACTAGATAATACATAATACAGGGTGTTTCACCAAAGGCGGTTTTTCCATAGCTTTGTTTTTATAAATTTAAGAAAAAAAATTCAAATAAAAGTTGCATAAAATGATGTGATACATAGTTGTAGAATATTTCTAATCATACAGGGTGCGCAATTTTCTGTAACTACTATCCTTCATTATTTTTCTTTGTTTCATTATTTTAAATGGAACATCATGTACATTTTTGGATACTTCACAAAATTTTAGATCAGCTTTATTGACCATATATAATACACAAAACCCACCGCTTTGAAGCTAGTCAATGGTTTTATAATCCACTTTTTATTTAGAACTAGCGACCCGCCCCGGCTTCACACGGTTTACGACATCACATTAGAAACCTCTAAAATTATCAGTGTTTCTCTACTATATTATGCATGTACTATACATATAAACCTTCCTCTTGAATCACTCTATATGTACAATATTAAAAAAAACCGCATCAAAATCCGTTGCGTAGTTTTAAAGATCTAAGCATACACAGGTAAGTAGATATGGACAGACAGCGGGAAGCGACTTTATTTTATACTATGTTATGATTATGATTTAGATTTTATTAGATTTATTTAGATAAATTTATGTTTAAATAGCACCTAAATCGTAGATGTTAGAGACATGCGATTTGAACAGTTCGATTCGTCATGAAATACTCATTCAAGTTAATGTAGGTTATTTCATTTGAAAAAAAAATATTGCTGTTAAAAAACGAGGTGAGAAACCTGAAATACATTGATTATATCGTAACGTCTTGTCATTAATCTTTAGCTTGCAGCATTGTTTTTATAGAAATAGTGCTGTGTAATACGGACTTTGTTTGCCAGGTGTTCCACTGTCTTTATAACGTGACGTTTTGTGGTGTTTTTGTAGGATTTTTTATGTCTACTATAAGTTTCAAGTCTACTGTAAAAAAGTGCTACAAAATACATATCATTTAAATAATATAAATTACTTAGGTCTGTAAAATAAAAATATATTCTGTCCTAGAGTTCAGATCAGTGCCAGTGGCGGCCTATGGAATTTGACATGCGACTTGCGTATTTTTGTAAGGAGGCATGGGACCCACACTATAATTTAGGGGGTGGTTACTAGACCTAAGTAGAAGGCTGTAATGACAAAAAATCTTCAGGAAAAACTTCTTTTTTCAATTTTTTTTTCCAAAAAATGGCTGCCTCCGGGCAAAACTTTTTTGCATTTTTTGCTTTTTTTTTTGCTTTTATTATATACTTGTGATTTTCTTGATATTTTGAGATCTGTAAAAGTTATGGTAATTTGATTTTTTATTTCATCCCACCATTTCGTCTGTAAGATTTTACAACAGTTGTATACTTAAGCGAAATAAGAATTTTGCAAAAGTCACAAGTATAAAAAAATTATATTTACTCGGTGATTAAGAAAAAAAAATATTTCGCAAATATTTTGCAAGCCGTTTTTTTGACATTATAGCCTTCTACTTAGATCTAGTATAACCACCTCCTAAAATCAAATTCCACCGGCCGCCACTGGTTCAGAACTTAATATCGCTATGTATTTTGACGTGCTAAAATTGAATTCCATAATGAAAAAAAATGACGTGGCAGCCCCTTTTAATCCTCTGAGTGATTCAGTTTTCAACAAAATCATATGATTTTCAATATGGGTTTTCTAGGACGTTGATCATGAATCTGATGACAAAATTAAACTTTGACATTCCTGACAAAGATAAAAAGTAGATACTTGGTGCATATTATTATTTTGGGACTGGAATGTGATGTCAAAACTGAATTTTGATATTAGAATAGCAGCAGTCAACAAGCTGTCGAGTTTCCTAAAAAAGGTAAAAAGTCTTTATTTAGCGCATATCCTTCAGTTTTCAGGACTCGTTGATCACGAATCTGATGTCAAAATTGACTTTGACAAAATGGCAGCAGTCAACAAGCTGTCAAAATTTTTGAAAACTAAAAATATTGTATTTGGTTCACATAATTAAGGGGGTACCTAGTGTAGCGGTTTCAAAAAAAACTATTTTTTTTCTTTGTCTTAATCGATAAGTATACCACTTGTAGAATAAGCTTTCAAAGCCCCAAATATGCATTTTTATTGTAGCGGATAAAGATGAGCTCGAGAAGTACGTATGCCCGAGCGCACTGTACTGGGTGGGCAAATTTCGATGTTTTTTATAGGGTATCTCGGTAACTGTAAGGGCTATGGAAAAATGAACCCACCTTTCCCGACCTCTTTTTTCGAGATGAATTTATTGGTGAAAACCAGAATTTGCTATATCTTTTCGTTTTCGAGTTGTAAACGAAAATTGATTTTTTTGAGTTTTCGATTGGTGTCGATAACTCGGTTATCTTTATCTTTATCTTTATCTTTGTAAAATTAGAAGAAATCTGTTTGCACGTTCTACAGGCACTTTTTTAAGTAGAATAGGATTTCCTTAACAGATTTTTTATATCTTGTGTAGTTTTCGAGTTATGGCATAAACTTCTATTTTTTTAAATGGAAACCATAGTTGGCTATGATTTAGCTAAAAAGAGGATTTTTTTCTCTTTACAACGATATATAGTTTGTGGGGTCTATGATGAGTGTTTATGCGGAAACAGTTAAAAACATATGTTTTCTAATAAAGGACAGTATAGTAATTTCAATGATTTTGCACAGTAGGCGCCTGTCATTTTGAAAACAGAACAGTTGGATATTGGAATGTAAATACACAGTTACACATTACTGTTTGATTAATTGTTTATGTTTGGTTTTTGCTTGCATTATAGTTTTAAAGTTTCGATTAAAGAAATTGACAAGGCGCGATGGCGTATCAAAATTACGAAAAGTTTAATATGCTAGAGTGTTTTATTCAAAATGGATATAATTCTGAAGCTGCATCGGAAGCATATTTTAATCGCTACCCTGAAAGGAGACAACCTAATATGTCCATCTTTGGTAGACTAAAAGAAAACCTCGTTGAATACGGAGGATTTAATAAACCAAGACCAAAAAATTATCGTATTCAAGATGCTGAGGATGTTGCCATAAATGTTGTTGGTATGGTAGTCGTAAATCATATTTCAATTTCAAGTAGGCAAATTGAAGCAGAGTCTGGTATATCGCGACGAAGAGCACTTTCAGTTTAAAAAAAACACAAATTTAGACCTTATACAATAAGGAAACAACAACAGCTCCTTCCAACTGATCCTGAACGCCGACTGGATTTCTGCAATTGGTACCTACAACAAATTGAGCAAGACCAATTATTTTTTAAAAATATCATTTGGACAGATGAAAGTTACGTAAGTAGTGCCGGAATTTTCAACCGACACAACAAACATTATTGGTCTGAAGATAATCCTCATCAGACTGTTGATGTTCAAAATCAAGGACGTTTCGGTTTTAGTGTATGGTGTGCCCTATATAATAACCGCATTTTAGCTTACCAACTTTATGATGACAATTTAAATGGTCAACGGTATTACAATATGATAAACTACCACATAGTAGAAGAATTTTTAGACAACTTGCCACTTAACGAAAGACGACATGTCAACAAGACATTTCAACAAGACGGGGGCACCACCCCATAATACTAATTTAATCTCGGAATTATTAAATACTAATTTTGGGGAGAAATGGATAGGGGAACAATGGGCCAGTAAAGTGGCCTCCTCGGTCGCCAGATCTCTCACCGTTAGATTTCTTTTTTTTGGGGAACCATTAAAGACAATTTATACAAAAAGAGAAATAATACACTGGTTCAACTGAGAGAAAATCTTATAGACTGTCTGAATTCCGTTTCAAATATTCACATCTATAATGCAACAAAAGTGTTTCAAAGCGATGTGAACTGTGCATCGCAAACAACGGACGACAATTTGAAAACTTTAGGTAAATAATCATGCTCGTATTTTTTTTTAATTTGTCTAGTTTTGTTTTTGTAAAATATATTGTCTCGTATTTTTTACATACATTATTTGTTACAAATTTGATTGTTAAGTGTGTTAAACTTTCTTGTTATGAATATGGTATAATTAATTATTAATTAGTCACTAATATGTCATAATTAGTTATTTAAGTTTAATATACCATTCATTATATACGACTGTTACTATGTATTTATGTTACTTTTCGCAGGAGTAAATTTCCATAGCAACAGTTATTATTATTAAAACATTGTTGTAACAATGTGTTACTATAGAAACTTACTCTTCCTGCAAAGAAAAAACAAAGTAAGTATACCTATACAAAAAATTTAAAATTTTTAACTGTTTCCGCATAAACACTCATCATAGACCCCACAAACTATATATCGTTGTAAAGAGAAAAAAATCCTCTTTTTTAGCTAAATCATAGCTAACTATGGTTTCCATTTAAAAAAATAGAAGTTTATGCCATAACTCGAAAACTACACAAGATATAAAAAATCTGTTAAGGAAATCCTATTCTACTTAAAAAAGTGCCTGTAGAACGTGCAAACAGATTTCTTCTAATTATACAAACAACCGAGTTATCGACACCAATCGAAAACTCAAAAAAAATCAATTTTCGTTTACAACTCGAAAACGAAAAGATATAGCAAATTCTGGTTTTCACCAATGAATTTATCTCGAAAAAAAGAGGTCGGGAAAGGTGGGTTCATTTTTCCATAGCCCTTACAGTTACCGAGATACCCTATAAAAACATCGAAATTTGCCCACCCGGTACAGTAAAACTAGAGAGAGAGCCACGCAATAGCTTTTACTAGTATACTCAGTCAGATAGTAAGGGCATTGTATACATTCAATCTATAGCATATACACTTTCTAAACGTATTTTTAAGTCAGCTGTCAAATGATGTTCTATAATCTACTTTTTTCCTGTTCGGAAACTTTTAAATGAATTTTTCTCAAAACCATGTTTTTGAAATGCGTGTGCAAGATAACTCCGAATTTTACATATGGATTCATATAATTTTTTTTTAAATGACAGGTTATTTAATTTGCCACTTGATGAATGTATTCTTAGAAGTAGGGTTTTTTTTTTTATAAAAAAGTTATAAACAAAAATAAGTTTAAAATTTTCGCAAAAAAAACAGGACTTTTTTTTCAATCGCGTTTTTTATGTATATAATTTTTATATACTATTTAGTATATAATACCTTAAATATTCATCAATTGACCACAATCACAAACTAAAGAAAAACAGTGTTTTTTTCAGATCATCCAACGAGGCTCTACTCTGCACACCGCAAACCATTTTTTTTGTTCGGTGCTGACGTGTTTTAGTTATAACTGGCTTGTTTATGCATAAAATTTAATAAAAAAAATAAATTTAACATTTCTATGTATGCACAATATAATATATTATGTTCTCTTGGGATTTGTGGATTATTGTTTATTAATAAACCGCTTATTCAAAAATTTAATATTTTGCCTATGATAAAAAATAATGTACTTGTTTCTTAGAGTTAAAAATAATTAGGTCTTATTTAATTTACCAAAGTTTTTCACGCTAGGTATTTCAAAGTTTTTCTTTTTGCACCAATGCAAAAAATTCTGTTTGTGTCCAAATACTTAAGTACTTTTTGCACTAGTGCACGAAGACACTATAAACATTGCTGAAATACTTACCTTGTGGACGATTGTCAAAAAATATATATTTTCTTGATGTCTCAATCAAAAGAGAACAAATCCTTAACCCAAATCAAGCAAACGATAACAAATCCTTATATTTCATGCAAAAACAAACAAATCCATATCGAATATGTAAATAACTCGTATATAACATTGACAAAAATTTTCAAATTTGGTAAAAGTAATTTTATGCTTTTCTTTCATTTCGGTATAAAAAAAAGTAAAAGTTTTATTCAAAAATTAAACCCACAATACAATAAAATCGCTTTGTGCAGATTTAACCGTAGTGGATTTGTTCACTTTTGCGTGGATGCTCCTCATATGCTCCTCAAATTCGCAAAAATATATATTAAATAGCTTTTTCTAAAAGAAAAAAATCGACAAAGTCGGCCTTTTTTTGGCCTTCTACACCAGGATACCCCTTTAAGTTTTCGGTGACGGCGACGATGAATCTGGTGTTGAAATTTAATTTTGACAAAATGAAACTATCGACAAAGTGCAAGTTAAGATGTTATTGAAGATTACAAGAATGCAGCTTTTATTCACACTAAAGTTTTTTTACTGTAGCGCTTTTGTAATGTACTCTTTTTTTCTTCAAATAATCTGCATATCCTCTTGACAGATTTGACAGAATCAGATTATTTAGATTTAATAAAACAGATTGATGGTTGAATCGATATTTTAGCTGAAAAACATGGTTCTGGATTTTAGAACACTTTTTTTGTAGCCTTGTGTAATCTGATTATCAAATTGTTTTCTTTTTTGTTATTGCAGTATTTTTAATAGCTTGTTGACAGCTGTCGCCATGTCAGAATTTAATTTTGACATCAGATTCTTGCAATAACCCTGAAAAGTTAATAATATGCGTTAAATATCTATTTTCTACCAGTGATACGATTTTATTGAAAATTAAATCCGTCAGAGGGATAAAGGGGGCTGTAGAGAAAAATCTGGCATGTCAAAAATTTTTAGCACTTCAAAATACATTATGTTAATTTGATCAATAAATTTGTATTTATACAAAACAACTAAAAATCCAAAGAGTTCCTAAAAAACTCCACATTGCATAAAAACCAATCGGTAACATTTTTATCGTCGCCGTTTAACGCTTATCTTTAAAAATTACTTTTAAGCGTCCACTAATTGTAAGAATAATTTACCGCTTCTTTAAGAATGATAACTAGCAAGTATTTTACTCCAATCCTCTTAGCTTAATGGAACAGCATTTCCGCCGGTTTTATATTTGCCTGCAACTGTGCATGCGTATCCTTCCGGCAGATTCATGTACCTTACCTGCTTCATTTTAGCATCGTGTACGGGAGAGACCAGAAAGTATCTCATTCTTATTCAGCTAGCAAGGTGGAAAACCGAAAAATTTTGCATCGGGTTTACTTAAATTTAAATGCAACCTCCTTGGCAAGAGAGTTCTGTAATGCCTTTTTCATTTAAACATGAATAAAAGTCCACATTCATTGCTCTGCATTTATATTTAAATTTAGGGCGTTCTTTGCTCGACTCCTACGTAATTTTGAAAGGAAAGTGTTCTTTGGGATTATCATCTTGCTGTAAGGGCTGGCTTGGCAGGTGTTACACGATGCTATGCGCTTTGTAATTTAGAACAAATTAATTTTGTCTGATGTCTAATTGTGTAAAAAATTAACACACATGTGTGCACCTACTTAACGGTTCACTAGTAATATATTGTATATGATACAAAAAAACGTGCCAATTCTGGTATTGTATCATATACGAGGTGTGTAAATTAAGTAATGAGACTGGCAACGTAGCGACCGATCTTGCAACATTGCGAAGACGGGACTTGGAAGGTCGGTAGGTTAACATTTAATGCACCTTCAGTACAAGTTTGAACTTATTAGAGTCATTTGTTTGTTCTTTGTGACCGTTTTCGTTAACCGTTTTTTTCTAGTGCGCTTTAAAAATGAGTGACATTAATTTTGAGCAACGGTGTGCTATCAGGTTTTGCTTCAGACTTGGACACAGCGCAACGGAGACTTTTGCAAATCTCCAGCACGCTTATAGAGACTGTGTTTTTCAAGAACCCAGATTTTTCGGTGGTTTAAGGCATTCTGAGAAGGAAGAGAGTCGATTGAAGATAAACCACGCAGCGGAAGGCCTTCATCTTCAAGAACCGATGAAAATGGCGATTGATACGGGATCTTGTGCGTTCAGATCGTCCATTGACGACAGGAATGATCGGGGAAGAGTTAAATTTGAATCACACTCAGATTTCATTCATCATCAGAGTTCATCAGATTTTGACTAACGAATTGGGGATGAGAAAAATCTGCGCAAAAACGTTTCCACAAAAACTTTCGCAAGAACAAAAAGGCATCAGGAAGGAAAGGTGTCTTGACTTCTTGGAATCGATTAAAAATGATCCCCATTTTGTGGAACGTGTCATTAATGGTGGGTATTTTACACCATTCGGGGGTGGCAGATCAAAAAATAGCTCTTGCAATCAAATTAAAGACACAAGCCACTCCGTACAAACCGTACAAAATTGGTAATGGTTTGGTACAGAATTGAAAAACTCAAAATATCATTCCCAACCCCTAATTTTCTCCGTTAAGTGGTGGCAGATCCTGAAAAATCGGAACGTCGGATTCAAGAACTGATAATACCATTTTGTGAAAAAAGAGTGGCAATAAGAGTGTAATTTGTTTCAAAAAATCTCATCAAATAAAGACAGGTAAAAATGAAAACCAATTTTGTAAATTTCATATTTATCTGATAGGAAGTATTCGGAATTTCCATAACTTTTTAAACGGCATTTAATAGAACATTGAATTGACCAACTTTTCCACCATTTCAACCTTTCCGTATTTCTTATACCTAGTTTTCCTAGGTCTCAATGGTCACGTTCAAATTTGGGGCACTCTGTACAGTCTGTATAGCAATTTAGGCGAAACCCCGTCCATTTATTAAATTCTGTAGGTACAGGAATAATCTCTTTAATCAAAAACTACAATATTGCAGGGAAAAGGGATCCCGGAATTGCGTCTCATATACGAGTATTCCATTACGCATTATCTCGACACCGGCCCTAAAGCTTTTAACAAGGTAATTTTCATACAAACGAGGAGCGAACCTACTTCCCGACTCCGCCCGAATAATCCTGTATTATTTCCTGGTGGCCTACACTTTGAGGCCTTAGCGCGGCTTTTCACTTGTCCGGATTCTTGTAGTGAGATATCCGAACCAGGCCGTTGGCGTAATCTTCCGTGTGACATGGTAAATGTCTTGTTTACTATGTCGTCGCACCGCGTCGCGCCGTTTGTATGAACAGCGAGAGCTGGAAAATAAACAGAATACCTACAAAAACGTAAACACGGCAGATCGATATCGTTAATCTTATAAAAAAGCAGGGAAGTTTTAAACGTTTTTATCTTTTACGGAAATTATTAAACGTATATTTTCAGGTAATTGAGTGCACTTAACGATACTATTATGAAATAACATTTTGTGTTAATAATATGCAAATTAAAATGATGATAACGTTTTTTTAAAGGTCGTAAGTATGCTGTTATCCATAGGATTACTTAATGCTTAATGTAATGCCACAACCTCCTCTATAGAAAGCCGTGCTGAGAAAAAGGCAACGTCGCATTCCGCTCGACAAGAAGTCTGATTCAAATAGAACAGACTCGGTCATAATGACCGTCCGTGACTCTCGATCGATTGTTACTTTTCCAGAAATGTAATTTTTGTAAATTCGTATCAGTTATTTGGCATTCATATTATATTACTATTAACTAAGTAACTAAGTTTGAAAGCTTATTTAACAAGTAAATTCTGTTCTGCATGATATATATATACATCTCTAATGTTTTGAAATTTAGCAAATCTTAATGTCTCCGGGGTCTTCCTAGTCAGAAAACAAATGTTTGATCAATGTTATTTAAATCAAGCCAGTTCTTCCAAATGTTTTTAAAAATATGAACACAATCAAACGTCAGAAATATAGTTTTTTCCATACATGAAAGAATTGTTTGTTTTTGACAATGTTTTAAACATAACTCTATTAATAGAATGGTTATCAGTTATTACAGAGAGAATCTCAAAACCACAGCTCTGTACAAAATATATTACTTGCTTTGTTATTTCCGCCATTTCAGTTCCCTTAATATTTTGCACGGGTAATAGCTTTACTACCTCTTTTGTGCTTCCGAATGAAGAAGAAATCATGAAAGTAAGGACAGTTTTAGCCAAATTAAAAGAATTTGTATTGTTATATTATTTTAAAACTTAAAATACTTTAGATTTACACGAATTTACCGTAGTTGTTGGTAATGTCCCGGTATTTATTATTGACGCTGAGGTTATGTTTACCTTTTTACTTACTCAAGCATTTATTCAAGTTTTTGCGGATCAAATTCCCGTTTTGTATCCTAACACATATTTAATGCAATTTATGTAATAAACAGTAATCACCGAATTAACACCAACGAATTGATTTTTCACTACACTTTACCCGAAAAAAAACGGCCCAAACTGCTTTGTTTACATCGAAAGAAGTTCAACTGACCAGAATCTCAGACCACTAGCTACATTGCCAGATTTCGCTGAGCACGGCTTTCTATAGAGGAGGTTGTGGTAATGCCATGTTTGCATTTGTACCTACCTAATAGGGAATTCAATATAAGGGTTACGCTACCTGGTGGTCGCTCGATAATTAAGCTAATTACTGTGCCATTGTTTATTGAAACGTCCGTTGGTTTCTATATGTGTGTTGTACCATTAAAAATTACTCCTTTTATAATAAATCAGTATTGTTGTGTACCTCGCTGTTCGTCCTGGATTAAAAGGGACCTCCATTTAACATTTCATATACTGTCCGAAGAAAATGGTGCATACATTTGGTGAAAAATAACGCATAAATATATCAAGACTTTGATGTTAAAAGTTAAAACTGAAGGTAGGAAAGTCGTGAGTAAGAAAAAAAAAAGACACAAAAACAACCGCACACGCATCGAAGGTAGTGAGGGAACAAGACCGGCCCTTTCATCACCTGTGCATGTCGTTGGAAAGAGAAGTGTAGCATCTGTCCTTTTTCACAACCGGCCGATGTCGGCTTTACACAAACTGTTTACAGGAGTTGACGATACACTTTATTAATATGGCACATATAACAGTATACCAGTCGTGTTAATACCGGTCCTAGAATCTATTATTAACCTACGGACTCCACTCATGAATGTGTGAATTAATATTAAGATAAATGTTTAATTAACCCAAAAACCATTGTTTTTTTTTTCGAAACTATAAAGACTACTTTTTCATTAGTAAAATATCCAAGGAATCCGAATTTTTTTGAGTATAGTATTTGACATCTGTCAAAAAAATTTGTGTTTCTTGTCATTTCTGAATCAGTCCAGTTTCACTTCTCTGATGGTTTGAAAGGCTTAAAATTACCATTTTATGAGTTTTTATGATGTACAGACATTGTCCAAAAATTAATAAAACATAAAGAGTATGAAGTTCCCATCTACGTATGAAAGTTTTTGCTAGAAATGTAATGTCAGGGACCTCTTTTGGGGCCTGATACCTAGGAGAGCACCGCACTCGAAAAATGTATGAAGAACTATTTTTACCTCACCAGTATGCTCCTAGAATATTGCCGCATACTTACCGGGCACCCTGTATCATTTGGCCTACCCTAGACCAACGAAGCAAATTATAGTTAAAAATAAAATTTCGTTTCATCTCATACAAGGCAATCATCATTGTTAAGCGAAATTATATTTGACTCGGCGCATTCACCAAATATTGTAATATATTCATAGTGCGTTTCAGCAGAATTGAGTTCTCGCTTTATCCAATTTCATTAATAAAAAACACCCAACTGAAACATTTTTGACCGTTCAAATTAAAAACCACTATCTACTAAAAATGAGGAGGGTTTCGTATTCGCATAGCTCAATATTGTATACATACCATATAAATGAATCGGATACATATTTGTATGGAACCTTTTGCTTGAAATAACATCAGGAACGTGTTTACTTGGGAATTTTAATTTGGCAATCAATTTGATGTAAATAAAATTGTAGAGGGCGCCCTCTGCAGACATAAAAATTTACGCGGCGTCCAAAGTTGCTACTCTGTTACTTAATTTGAGAAACCTACAGGATCGACTAAGAAGGACGCTGTTGTGTTAAAACTCTATACCGACACACATTAAGACCTCCTCAATAAGTTCTGTGTATTTGGTCGCTATGCCTCTCATCCCAATTCCAGACCTCCCTAAGCCACCCCTTTGCATTTACGCAATGTTTTGCGTGCTTTAACCTGTGTTGGGCGCATCCATTGATCCTAATGCTGCCTAATCAATTGGTGTGGGGCGTCAGAACTCACTTTCACCCTTTGACAACTCAAGCACCCCTCCAGGCCATACCCACACGGACCTCACACTCACCCCCTCTGGTTCCGCCCATGTAGAAGGCTGCGTGGGATGTCGATCGAACTCCAACTCGTCCCGTGAAAATTTACCACCCTAAGGGGTAAGTAGGGGTAAGCAGGTCTTGTAAGCACGGGGTGAGTACGAGGTCGGTGTGGGTGTGGTCTGGAGGGGTGCTTGA
Organism: Aromia moschata; assembly: GCA_029963805.1. Taxonomy (NCBI): domain Eukaryota; kingdom Metazoa; phylum Arthropoda; class Insecta; order Coleoptera; family Cerambycidae; genus Aromia; species Aromia moschata. Next base: position 34,657 of record JAPWTK010000848.1, read on the forward strand.
GTTATCAAAGGGTGAAAGTGAGTTGTTGGCACCCCACACAAATTTGTTAGGCAGCTTAAGGTCAATGGATTCGCCCAATAGAGGTCAAACCACATAAAATCCTGCGTAAATGCAAAGAGGTAGCCTAGGACGTCTGGAAATGGGTTGAAGAAATGGGACAACGACCAGATCCACAAAACTTATTGAGGAGGTCTTAATGTGTGCCGGTATGGAGTTTTTACCCGACGGTGTCCTTAGTAATTTTCGTTAAAATCTTGCTAATTCAAAATTTCGACGGGGTTGTTTTTTGGGGTGTGGGTGGCGAACTGTTTAAGTCACAACGTACCGCCATGAGGGCATTCAAA